>CAJVGC010000582.1:7578487-7615361 GCA_910822075.1 Senecio squalidus
TGGAAGGATCATGAAAAGGAGACTGTGTGATCCTTTGCCCTAACCGATGCAGTTTATACCCCAGCCACAACACCATCATGGCATCCGGATCGGTAATGGGCCACTTGACGTTGGAATAGGCTTCGACAAAATCCTTGCTCTTTAACAAACCTTCCGCTATGTGTTTTGGACCCTGGGAAATCAACCCAGGTCCGTTCCTCCTGAAGGATAGCGTTTGTAGACTCCAACTCCACAACATGTTCCAACTCCTGCAGACGTTCCTTCTCTTGCACTGTGTCCTTTGTTATTTGAGAGATTCGGGCTTCGGAAGCTTGAAGATCGGAGGAAAGGGTGGTAATTTGCTCTTTCAAACCCTTCACAGTCCGGCTATGTTGGATGTTTAATTCCCCTAAAGCCCGAACTGCATCCTCGTTCACCGATGAAGACTCAACACCGGAAGTCCGAGCTTTCTTTAGCTCCTCTACTTCTTGGCGGAGCAAGGCAACTTCATCTTCAAGTGCCTTCTTTTCGGTGTCAAGACGAACCTGAAGCGCATCTGCCCTTTGGTTACTCAGAGTAGCGTTTCTCTCACAAGCCTTCATTAACCTAGTTTGATCCCGAACTTCATCCTCGGAAACAAGCCATCTTGATCGGACCTCAGGAGCAACCACCAAAAGCTGGGATACTAAGTAGTCAAATTGTTCGGCTAGAGCGAGGTCAGTGGTATGGTTAAGACGAATGATTTCAGCCGGAGTTGACATCCAGGAGGTCACGACAAACCTCAGCTTCGGTATACAGGGAACGGTTGTACACCCCCTTAAAACGAGGTTGAAATTTTTTGTTAGCAATGGAGACATCAACACCATTCAACTCCTGAGTCTTAAGGAGGGGTTCCTTGTCCTTCGGTTCTTTGTCTTTGGGCTCTTTCCCCTTCGGATTTACAGGCTTGCCAGCACCTTTGATACCAAGACTTTTCTTTCGGGTGGTGCTTGGCTTTTCCTTAATGAGAGGGGACTTTCCTTTGCTTTGCTCAGACGAAGCAGAAGGCTTCTTGGGTGTAGCGGTCTTTTTTACCCCAGACGAGGACCTGCTAGAGATAACAACGGGCGAGGCTTGGGAGCCCTCAATATTCTCCTTCGGTGTGGAAAGAACAGGAGGTTCCAAAGTCTGCCCGTCCTTCAGACCAATACCGGACGAGCCTGCACCAGGCCCCTCTGAAATTATAGATTTTTGTTTCGACAACTTGGGAGGTTGATCGACCTCACTCTCATGACGAGAATAACCCTCCTCCTCCAGAATCTTATCTATTTCGGACTCGGTTTTTCCCTTGGGGGTAGCAGGGCATGATCTGTTGGAGTAAGTGGGGTTTTCCTCGAAAACAGGCTCCTCCGATTCGGTATTATCGGAAGAAGAGGAAGATTCATCTGTTTCGGAATGTAGCCCATACTCTTCCGAACCAGCTTCTTCGGAGGCAGCGAAGAGCTCCTCGGTAACGGGACTAAGCTCCTTAGCAGGAGGAGAAGGAGCTGAAGTTGATGCATTTCTTTCTTTTGTTTTCGAAGCTTGAGAAGTGGGTGGAATCTTAACAGTTTGCTTGGTCTTCTTGAGAGGGGGACCTTTCGTGGCTTTCTTGGAGGATTTTCTTTTTCTTTTAACAACAGTCTGCGCTTCGGCATCGGTATAAGGCGCTGGTATATTATCATTCGGAATAACGACACGATCCAGAGTCGTGCTTAAGAAACTAGGCGCACCCGCAGCAAGGGGAGCCGAACCAACCACAACGCCTTCCCAACTCTTCATCTCCAAAAAAGTTATAAGAGGTAACGCTGTATCACGAAGCAACAAGTGTTAGTTTACGCTAACACATAAATAAACATAGGCAGGAAGAAAGAAAGATCGAACCTTTGTCTTCAAATCTTAGGCTGGGCCGAGCCTGAGGACGACTCCAGTTTCGGCTTAATCCGGTCAGAACTAGGATCCTTTCCGGATAAGAGCGAGCTCTGATCGGATGAGTCTGCAGATCCATAACAAGATCAAAATCTAGATCCGTCTTATCAGGCTCCGGATCAGTAAGGACGTCACCCCTCGTGCACCACCTCATGCGAATCGGAGCAACTGAAGCATTGACAAAAAAGAAACGATTTTTCCAATTCTTTAAAGAGGTTAGATACCAGTCGACGCACACCGGAGCATTCCGTCTCTTGTCGACGGTCAGCCAATCTCCGTTTAAACCCACCTTGTAAAAGTAACGGAACGACAGTAGATCGGGAGCCTTACTGAAAGCACGGCAGTGGATCTCGAAGTTTGTAATCTTGTTGGCCCCTAAAGGGTTCATCTGAGACACGTGACCTTTGAAGTACTGGATAACGTCAAGGTAGAAACGGGAGAAGGGGAGCCGAAGGTTCGAGTATTCGAACCAAGCGCAGTAGACTCCGATTTTGCCCGGAGGAGCGTCCCGGATGGTATCGTTAGCCCCAGGAAGAACGGCACCATAAGATTCATCAATTTGATAGGTTTTGCAAAACGAAGCAAAATCTTCGACAGGCATGGTATTGAACATTTCCTTCAAGTTTTCTTTAGATTCTTTGGCCATTCTGTAAGGAAGAAAAACGAGTATCGGAATAGGAAGAGGTTCGGAGAAAAATGAGCAGAGGTCCGGAGAGAAAGTGTGAAATAAATGAAGAAGGAGCGTCCCTATTTATAGGGAAGTGGCAGGCACCTCAAGGGTCGCGCGTGGCCCTTAGAAGGGTGTGACACGCAAGCAACACGTGGGCAAGTGTGAAAAAGCTGGCAACGTTCAATCCACAAGAACTCGCCACGTGTCAAGATGTAGTACAGCTGGATCGATCAAACCACCAGAGCGCGCCACGTGTAAGCGTTTAAAGATAGTTGAACCACACCAACCATAAGGATTCGACACGTGGGAATGAAAGGGGAAGTCGAAGGACAAAGGCATAGGCTCACCGAAGTAACAGAAAGAAGACAAACACGCAATCTTAAGTCCAGTATTATATCTCGACTTCTTCGGAATATAATACTAGACTTGGGGGAGTTGTTGACATAGGGTCCGACCACCTGGTTCGGGCCAATCCGAACTAGGTGGTCCGGATTCCGTAGCTCGATCAAGAAACGACAAAGAAGGTAAAAGACAAGAAGAATACGACAAGAAATCAACAAAAGAGGAAAGGAAAGATGCTCTGACGAAGGAACATCCTTTTAACCACTAGATAAAAGGAGTAAAATTCAAGGGGCATCCTATTGTGGTCTCCTATAAATACCCAGGTGAATAGTAAGTATCCGCAGGTTATTTACATACAGCTTTATGCTTTTATCCATTTATCCGAACCAGAATACTTATTCTTACGCCCGAGTTGAATCAGGGGTTTAGCCCCCCTCAACCTGGTGTCTTTTCTTAGTGCAGGCGAATCGAACGAAGGATCAACGAAGGATCATTGAGGTTAATTCAAGGGAAAACGGGCTTCGGGTCAGACTTTGTCTAATTCGGATCTGGCCTAGAAGTTCCGTGGGCTTTTGTATTAACATGTATGAACTAATTTAAGGATATCAGTGAAATACGGTTCATTTCGTTAACTACGCCCCTACTTAATCCACGGGATCGATGCATAAAACCGATGATCGTTAAAATAAGGTTTTACCGAAAAATCAAATATAGTTTTAAACAAAAAATTAACCAATGTACCCGATAGAAAACTTATCGACATTTACAACATATATTTTATGTAATAATTGTCCAAAGTCGGTTAAAGAAACTAGTATCATAAAATTGTCGGCTAAAGAAACCTCGTATTATTACCATGTAATCAACTTGTTAGACGCCTTAGACCTCTACTTGATCCATTGGAACATATTATATTTTTTATCTAAGTTTATTATAGCAATCCGTCAATCAGAGTTACCTTTTTGTTGAAGAGCCTATACGCGTCATCAAACTTAGTTTACAAGCATCGTTTTATCTGGCAAGTCTTGGAGTTTTGCTAGTGTATCAAAGGATTAAATGATCCCGCTTTTATGTCGGGTTCGTATGGAAGTGTATGATCTATGAAGATTGAAAACGAGCATCCAGTGGAAAGGTTTTATCATTTATTTTTATGAAACAATGCAAACCAAAAAACTTGATGCCTAAATAAATAAAAAAGTTAGTCGACCACAGTGGGAGTCGAACCCACGACCTTTTGATCCGAAGTCAAACGCGCTAATCCACTGCGCTATGCGGTCGATATGTTTATTTCACTAAAATATAGATATATATATAGATATAGATATAGATATAGAGTTTATTTTTGTTAAAATATATTATTACAAAATATTTTACCAATATATATACTTTCATTCACAATTTTACTTGGTGGAATTTAACAATCTACCTGAAACTAATTAAATTAATTTCATATAACTAAAACATACATAGTTAAAAAGCCTAAAAAAATTAAATTTTGTTACATACAACTTACTTTCAATCGCTATATTACTTTGTGGATTTAAAATTCAATTCTTTGGAATCAGATTATTGTAAACACACGTTTTAGTGCTAAAAAGGATTTAGGAGTGGATTGTGTCACCTTTTCTTTTATCAAATAAGTTTTTTTTTTTGGTGTCGAAGAATAAATTCAGACCTTCATTAGAGGATCTCAAACTCAACCATATCTAAGCTCGAGATCGGCTAGTTTAAGTTTAACGAACTCGAGTTTTAGCTCTGTTTATTTCGAGCTCTACATGTAAAGCTAGAACTTAGTCCGTGAGTGGGTTTGCAACGATTCGTTTAAGCTACATAAGTATTTATTATTTAATAATATATTATATTTTATATGTGGATGTATTATTATATTTTTATAAGTATTAATCTTGTTTAAGCTCACAAATTTTATTTATGGACCTTAGGCTCGAGCTCGTTTATTAAACGAGCTTCAAATTAGGTTCCTTCCACACGAGCTCGTTTATGATCAACTCAAATCGAGCTTTCAATGAGTCGGATTCAAGTAGTTCACGAGTACATCTCCTCATTACATTCTAGTTTTACCAAATACTTAAATAATTGCTTTTAAAATATAATATATTAATGATAATATGAGAAATAAATAAATGAAAATAAAAATATAATATTTGTGTACACTATTGAACATTAAGTGAGATGGGATAGTGTATGTCATGGCATGGGGTCACTTGAAAGCATCAATACAAATGTACATTCAAGACTTGACTTAGAGGACAAAATACACACACACACACAAACATGCACCATAAAACACACTGTTTGTATATGTTTTTATACAAGTAAACCATGCATAGTCAGCAGGGAGAGACAAGTAGACAGCTTCTGGAGTAAGTTATCAGATTTAGACCCTTCAAGTCATTGTATACATACATACATACATATCTATCTATCTTACTATACACGTAGTCGTGATCATCGACAAGTTTTGTACGCGTAATCTTATCGATTTTTATGTCGGCCACGGTTCGGTATAAGGTCGTGTAAAGGACTCTAACTGTTTCGACAACTAGCATTGTGATTTTTATCTTTCGAGAAGTTAGTTGCTTGTTTATGTTTGTGTGTTTTTTGGTTGTATCGTGTCTTTGACTTCATTTGGTGTTTGGGTTTTTCTTTCCAAGCTTGTGTTTGGTGGTGTTAATGTGTCCTTTTAGGTTGGTTTTCGGTGTTCCTTAAACGTTTGGTGTTTGTATTATCTAACATCTTGCTAGTTTTATATATGTTATAATTATAATTATTGTCGTTAAAAAAAAGAACAAATCAAGGACACTTAAACCAATTCGGTGTTGATACATTATGTGCCATAGAGAGAGTTTAATTGTAAGCTAAATGATTTTTAAAAAGGTTGAGACTCGAGAGAAACATGTTTGAGACAAAACTTATCTTGGTTCATTAGAAAACAAATTAATTTTACAATCCGGTTCGCTTATGTGGGTGAGTTTCGAGTGAATATGAAAAGCTTTCATCGAATGGTATAACTAGGAAGCATCGACCAATACCACAACTGCACAACCAAAAAGAATCAACCAAATTAATAGGTAAGAAGTATCCATAAATTTGAATCAAGTACAAAAACAATTTAAAACAGAGAAAAGCATTTTTATTATTAAAAGATAACAATATTTTAAACAACTGAAGCAACTAGTTTCGTAAAACTAAGGTTATCAATAGACCAAACCAAAATAAACCAAAAACAAAAACAACTAATTTGGTGAAACAAAAGTTATCAGCAGACCAAACAACAACCCAAAATAGACTAAGGTGTTGTTCTTTTGAAACAAATGTTTTCCTCTGAATCTGAATACCAGTTCTGAATAATCAGAGGTGGTCTAAAACTCTGAATCTGAATCAATATACTATGTTCTTTTTTTCCTTCGTAACATCTGTTTTACTATATTAGTACTAAACTGTTTCATTTATAAACCGTCTTAAATAAAAACATTCATAAAAAGTTCAAACATAGTGGCAACATTTTTCAAATAAAGATAATATTCAAACAACATTTTCAACATTTTTGCATTAATTGCGGCACAAGTTGATCCCGACAATTGATCATATATTGTTGATATGTTGTTTTTCCATGTGGTTGAACCTCGTCCTCATCGTACTCGTCCCCATCTTGTACATTCTTGTTAGCATGTACTTCACCTCGATCATATTCGGAGAAAAAAATCATCACTTAATCCTTCTTTTCGTATAAAATTATGAATAGCAAAGCATGGAATAGTAATATCCCTTTGTTTCACCAAAGAATACGGAGCCATTCTCTTCAAGATGGGAAAACGTGCTTTCAAAACACCAAAAGCACGCTCAATCACGTTTCTAAGTTAGCATGAGTGTGATTGAACAAATTAATAAACTAATTGTCTAACATCAATTTCAAGATATAAAAATAATTAACAAAAGAAAAGTTCACATAAAAGTCAATGTAATAGTAGGAGTTTATATGCAATCGAAAACAAATACATATTAAAAAAAAATTATATCACCTAAATCTAATAAACAATCATCAATATCAATTTATATAACGAAATCAAGTGACAGTCCATTGAAAAAAAATCAAAAATTACTTGAATTTAAGGATGAAAAACTTACTAGTGAAGAGAAAGAGGTAATCAGAGGTAAAAAAAGGTTTTTTATGTAGGGTTGTATCAGAGGTAAAAAGAGGTTTTTTGTCTCTAGTTGAAAAAAAAAAAGAACAACAAAATTTTTAAAACCTCTGACCGGGTCAGAGATCAGATCCTATTCAGACTTTTTTTTCAAAAAAGAACAGCACCTAAAACAACTAGTTTGATTTACTAATTTTTGGATAATTACTAATGATTTTGGAGTTTTAATTAGGATAAATTATTAATTTGGATTTATTTGATATTTTTGAATTTAAGAAGGATAAATATAATATTATCAAGTTTAAATCGGTAAATATGATATTTATATAGGTTAGTAGGGGTAAATTTGAAATTCTTCTTTGTTGGGATCGATCAAAACCTTAAATACATGCGAAGTATTTTCTATATGAAATGAAACTATAGTTCCTAATCGCATTAAGACAAAAAAAAATCATTTAGAGATAGATCTTAATCGAATTTCTTTAATATATTTTTAAGAATTTAATTAACTTTAAAATAAGCAATAGCCCAAGAACTAATAATGATGTATGCTTGAAAAAGGTAAAGATGAATTTGTAATGAGTTGTTTTGTTTGACCTTCCATTATTAGAAATACGTAAAAGGGAATGTAACTATGATGAGATCCTACCAGCGCAATTATGAAATTACATAACTTTAAAAACCTATAATTACAATTTTGAAAGCCAAATAATAGTACAACAACTAATATAATTTATAGGTGATGATAATTATATTTTTATAAATTATAGTTAATTTGTTATTATACGCTTAAATATATTGTATATTTATCAAAATTAAGAAGATATTTAATAAACTAATTCCAATAACTTATGATTTTGGAGTTATCGGAGTTTATATTTTTAATAAGTTTGTCGAACCAAACAATACTTATTAAGGACTTACAAAAAACGGTAAACTTAATAAGGCCATACAAGCACAATACAACAACTAATATGATCTATAGTTATGATAACTACATTATCATGAGTTGTGGTTAATATGTTATTACACGATTATATTTGTTGTATATTTATCGAAATTAAGAAGAATATTTCATAAACTACTTCAATTGACTTATGGTTTTGAGGTGTATAGGAGTTTATATACTTAATAAGTTAGTTGAACCAAACCAGACGTATTAAGAACTTATAGAAAACGTCAAACTTAATCCAAAAAAAATGTGTAAAATGGAGGGAATACCATGATCCCCGGTGCCTTTGGCACCAGTCATTGTCCACCCCACAAGGATGACTCCGGGCAACTCTCCTGACTCAGTGAGACACCAACTAGAGGGGGGTGAGCCGAGACACGAACCCATGACGTTATCCAGAAATCTCACTAGTGGGTCCATGAGTTTTACGGAGGTGAGTACCGTTGGGACAACAACCCATATTTATTCCCAATCTCACCTAACATTGTGAATTCCTGTAACAACATGTCACAAAAATTACGAATTACTTTTGATGGTTAGCTTATATATATTGGGATAAGTGTCTAGAATGGTTAAACTTGACTCTAAAGTATATTGTATATATCTAACTTTAAATTAGTCTATTGTATATATCTAACTGTAAAAAATATGCTATTGTATTTATTTGAAAATACGCGACATCCATATAAGATGCCACGTAAGCTGCCAAATCACCGGTTTGATAAGATTTTATTGCTTGATGAATAAAAGAACGATTTTTGAAAATTAGATTTATACAAGATACCAATTTAAAATTTGATACATATAATAGACTTTAGAGTAAATATATATATATATATATATATATATATATATATATATATATATATATATATATATATATATATATATATATATATATATATATATATATATATATACATTTACGCGACATTTGATTAGAAAATCAATGAATGGTATGATTCTATCGATGGTTAGTTTTTTTTCTTTTTTTTTTTGAAACGGCAAATGATTTAATATCGGAGCCTACTTGTAATATTTCAACGAGTACCCCAGGTTCGAGCTCCGCATAGCGGGAAACCCAGCCCCCTACGAGAATTTTCAGGGAAAAATTCACCATGTATGCCATAAGAGGTGTGAATTAAATTACGCATGTTTAGTTGATTTGTGGGATCCTTAAAATTAAGAATGATGATCAGAGATTTTACTTTGGATGAAGCCCAACATATATGGTGGTTTTAAAAAATCCATACTCATTCACTTTCATTCCCATTCTTATTGTTATTCTTGACTTTTAACCAAACACACCCTTAATTTATTTCTACTTTTATATATATTAGCCATTTCGATTTTAAGTTTGAATTTTAAGGAGGTTAAATCTTAACTATTGATTTTAAATGAAGGATTATAATCTATTTAATCTTGGACATCCATTTTCCTGCAAAATAGTCATAAATTCAATTAAAAGTGGTCAATGATTATCTTAATAATGCTTAAATGTTCTTGACAGTGCTTAAATATTTTTTATAATGTTTAATATAATTGACTCATTCACTTTAAAATGTAATCATTTTTAACATTTAAAATATAGTTAAAATATAACTTATATGATTAATGGATATAAAAACTAATAGGTTGATTAAACTAATAGGATGAATAGAATAAAAATTATGCATGAAATGTTGTAACCAAACAGGCAAACACACATTTAATTTTTATTTTTTAGAACGACTATGTTAATGATTCGGGATCACAGTGACATCCAATTGGGCAGTATGCGACCTACGAACCTTACACCAAAGTTAGTTATCTCCTAAGGAGGAACTCCAGAGGAGGCTCGAACCAAAACCTCCCCACCTCCTACCAATGGGACAAACCCCCATTGACAAATACACCCTTAATTTATATTTTATAATTTCAAAAGCCTATAGTTAACAACCTCTTAAATTTAATTTAATACAATAACTACATTTCAACCATGTGAAAACAAAACCATTATATGAAATCTCATTAATGGCCCACTCAAAATATATATTGTAAAGGATGATGGGTCACCGGTAAGATATGATAACGTTAAACTTTATCCAATATGCATTTTCGATCTCCTTTTGCTTTTCATGATCTTGTTTTATGTGACCTCATTCTTTAGAAGTTATAAATATTCATCATCTTAATATCAATTATATATAAACCCAAAATCAATATATAAAGTATTATAAAAAACTAAACCAATTTTAGATGGTACTAACTTAATAGACAATAATTTGTATTATTATATAAAGCAATTCATAATTTTTCTTTTATTTATTTTTAAGACTTTCAATATTTTTAATATTTTATTTCTTAGTCCTATAAATCAAAAAATTAAAATACTATCCATCTTTTTATTGTTTTTCTAGGTTTTTGTCTTAAAATAATCGCACAACCGATACAAAGTTTAAACCAAAATGAAAAGTCAATAATATTGTTTGTGACACTTAAATTATTTTTCATATTCTATCTTTTAATATTTGAGCCTTTTAAATTCAAATAAAATATTTTAATTTTAGTTTGTATAAGAAAATATGAATGTTTTATATTACTTTTTACATTTTTTTTCTCAAATAATGTCGGTTTATTATTTAAGTGTGCTTCGAAATGATATAATATATATTTCGGTCCTAATTACTCCGTAATAAGTAAATACAATAATTGTTTTGATCTCGGTTTTGTTTTTACTTTTGAGATTTTGATCTTAATTTTCAAAAGATGTTGGTAAATTCGACTAATAAAACCTAATAAATAAATAAATATTTCTAATATTTTAAATGAAAAAATTGAAAATTAAAGAAAAATGAAAAAATAAAATTTCAACTAATTTTAGAAACTTTTGCTAGAAGTTTTTAAAATTTTAATGTTTCTATAAAACTAAAGATTTAATCAAATAATAAATGTTGCAAATTTAAAAGATTGGGTTATCGTTAGCAACAAATTATCGATTTTGTAAATTTGAACTCATGATTTGAAATGATATTCGAAAACGAGGAAAAAATAATTTACATATATGTGAACTACAAATTATCGGTATATTAAACTTGACAAAAACATAAAACTAAAAATCTGAAAACGAAATTGAGTTCTTTTTATGAAAAACGTTGTTTAATTTCAATATTGTATCACGCGAGCTCTATACTAGTAACTATTAAATAACCAATAATAACTTTGTTGGCCCTACGTTTTTAACTTGATGATTATAAAAACATGTACATGTTTAAAACTTTGCAAATGATGAATAGTTTTTTTAATCTAAAAACATGTGTATATAGTTGTTGCAAAGATTTGAAATGATTACTCATACATTCATTTTAAAACACTATTAAGATGTCCTATTTGAACACTTTATATTCTTTGTCATATTTTGTCTCATATTAGTCTCTCATACTTCATATTCGTCTACTTGTGATTACTTTGTTCTACATGACTATATCCTCACGATTGGCCCATTTTTGAATTTAGTAGTTTTATACACCAACATGGCAACATTTTTTTGTCAATCTACTATACTTTCGATACTGCTAGGTTAAAAACATATATATAATATCGATAAACTCGTATATACAGATCCATTACATGTTGCTACGACTTTCATTTATCACACGATATCTAATTCCGACATTTGTATTAGTAGCCCATTTCCCATCCATATCTCGAATTACTATAGCCTGTCACGTCAACATTTATCTAGTTGGGGTTTTAAGTATTCTTTTAAGACGTTGGCTCACATATGTACAACATTTCCTACATGTTGGCTTTTCAGTTTTTGACGTTTCAATAACTCACATGTTTTACAACCGATTTTAACCAGTTGTAACTGATTTGGACAATTATGACAACATAATTAACTTTGGGAAATGATATACACACAACAATCATTAGCCATACACAACAATATAATGTGAGTTGACCTTTATACCCCTAAAGTATTTTTATATCATGTTTAATGCGTTGTTCTCTTGAAATTTAATCTTCCGATCTTTCAACCATCAGACAGCTCGGACCTCACACAAACGTACCATCTCTTTACGCTACACCACTACCACCTTCACCGCTGCAACCACCGCTGGCACCACCATCTTCACCAAACGCAACCACCACCATCTTCACCGGTCTGAATGATTATAACATCATTTTTCCGGCCACACCATGAACTACCCGTCTTGAACCCTTTTGGTTAACATCAACTTTCTTGTTTATCGAGTAAATTTGGACTCAAGCGAGCTTTGACTCTGAATTGGCTGCTTTCAAGCATATAACTCCATATAACCACAATCATATTTTCGACAGTGCTTAATTAACCCATGTCTTATCGTCACCGGCTACTTATACCATTGTCTACTTAGTCATCACATCACCATCTTCAAATGTATACATTTGGTTTGGTTTGATTGCATTCCAAATTTGGTTCGAAATTAACATTTGATTATGTGAGTTTGATTTAGATTAGGGTTCAATTTGATCTAGTTTTAATTTATGTCTATGATTGATCCCTGGCTTAAAAAAGTTATATTAGCTCGATGTATATAATTATTGAGTTTATTTAAGAACACCATTTATGTGACAATGTGTAATGTGGTTACTGTGAAGGTTTATGTCTTGAATTTGGAGATGATTGAGTTTTAATTTGAGTCAATATTGAAACTGGGAAAGTCAAAAATTGACTTAACTGTAATCAAGGAAGTAATAATAAATAAAATGATAAAATCAAATAAGGGTAAATATAGTCAAAGTATATAATATTGTTGTGTATGGACATATTTTGTTGTGTGGATATCACTTCCCATTAACTCTAGCTTAATCACTTTATATAATCGTTTTACAAAATAACTTGTTGTATTTGGGTCGACCTAGGTTGGTTAAATTCATTTGCAATTAAATGACAGGCAAATGAACAACAAGGTGAGCCGCAACCCCCTTTCGGATAGCAAAACCAATCTTAGTAAAAGTGAAGTTTCGTGTCTTGGTCGAAAAATTATTTTGTACAACCTTAGTCAAAAACTTCACTGTCTCCAAAGCCAGAAAACCAAATATATCAAAAGCAAAAGGAATAAACACATATTGATTCTCTAAACAAATTTTCTCGTATTAACAACTCTTTAAGTGTAACACTTGGATCTAAAACACACTAAAAATTGTAACACTTGGATCTAAAACACACTAAAATTTTTTATTTTTTATTTTTATAAAAGAAAACATTCAACAATATTTACATAACTTCACCAAAATAAAAGTTATCGTTTTACTTCTACTAACATAGCATTTAAGATGTTTAGAGCGGAAGCTCGTTACAAAAGGTTTAACTTCATTTTTAGGTCCCCCTCCATTCTTCCTATGCTTGCCTTGCAAATTCGAGATCCTTTTTACCTACAAACATAACAATCCATAATATACATTAGCATTAAGCTAGCGAGTATACTTAATAACATAGTGATACATCTCCAAGACTATTCAAAGTCTTACTACATACCCTCGCGGTATAGAATTATAGATAACTCTACTCTTTCTCGACTAATAAAAGTCAATTCTAATTCTCATCGGCATACAAATGTCTTCTCTATGCTTCTCTAACATAATAATATGATATGATATCATTCCCATGCTTAAACTACTTTAAAACACCCTAAAAACTGATCTAGGTACTAGTTGCTCCGCAACTGAAACAGTTGCTCCGCAACTCAACATTTCTGGAAATCACCCTTGACTACTGAAGTTGAGTTGCGCCGCAAGAGAATGTCTTGCGCCGCAACTCTCCCTGCAGCAGGGGTGATTTCCGTTTTGATCATTTCCTGCACTTACATGTTAGTATACACCACTTTTGACCTTATTTCCGCTAACAACTCTATTTATAACTTGAAATAACTTACTTATGAATCTTCAATACATTAATACAAAACTTTAAACATATAACCATATGAAAATGAGTCTCGTATACTCACCTTGATGTCGAATTACTTTCACTATCTTTACGTTGCCTTCCCCTTGCCTTTATCTTTCAAATCTGAGTTACAAGGTCAAAATACTAAAACTTCAATACTCATAATCACATAACTAACAACTTTATCATATATTTCCTTCTAACAACTTAACATTACTTGGTTAAATCGTTTTCTACCCATCATGTCACTTTTAAGGTCTTTGACCCATTAACGTTTACATATACATGGAAGTATTTCAAATTACTATCCATTTTATACACACACATCAACAATACATACAAATGATCATTTCTTTCTCTTTAACCAAATTTCTACCCATTTGCTACTCCTTGGGTCATTTGACCCGTTTGGTAACACCAAAAAGGAGAAATCATTACACTATATTCTATCTTCTTCATAAAACTAAAACATACAATTCTAACATTAAATTAACATACACATATGTTCAAATTAACAATTCTCAAGATTATCCCCAAATTATAAAAACCTAATTTTACCAATTAAGCATTTCTACTCTTCAATTAAACATCCAAATAATGTTATAACACATAGCACAAACTCAAATTCATCAAATAATGACAAGGACATACATAAATTTACCTTCTTCACTCCAATACCAAATTAGCTAGAGTGCTCTATCTTCTATTCTTGATTTCCTTATAATCTTCACTAACCTAATACAATTTGAGTAATTTTTTTACACTTTTCCTTGCTATCTCTCAAGAACACATACAACACATACCAAAAACACCTACTAATTTCTGCACATGACACCTCATAACCTTACTCATCATATTTCGAAATTTACACCTTTAGTCCCTCAATTTCTCAAATCTTTTTAATTTACAACAATTACTAGAATTATTAACTAATTAAGTCCTTTATAACTAAACTCAACTATCTTTCTTACAATTCTAGTCCTTTACTTATAAAACTTCTCAAATAGCATAAATATAAAACATTTATATTATAACTAAATAAATACTTACGAATATTTTAAATTTCCGAAAACCGGGATGTTACAAATCTTCCCTCCTTCTAAAGATTTCGTCCTCGAAATCTATTCTTCGAATAACTTGGGATAAATTTTCTTCATTTCATTCTCCGGCTCCCAAGTAAATTCCGACCCCTTTCTATGCTTCCATTGAACCTTAACCATACTAATTTGTTTATTTCTAAGTTGTTTTATTTTCCGATCGAGAATGGCTACCGGTTCTTCTACATAATTTAACTTTTCATCGATTTCTATATCATCTAGTGGAACAAATGTTGTTTCATCCGCAAGACACTTTCTTAAATTTGACACATGAAATGTAGGATGTATCTTACTTAAAACTTCGGGTAATTCTAATCGATAAGCAACTTTTCCGATTCTCTCTTAAATTTTAAATGGCCCAATAAATCTTGGACTTAATTTTCCTCTCTTTCTAAATCGGATCACTCCTTTCCATGGAGAAACTTTCAACATCACAAAATCACCAACTTCAAATTCTATTGGTCTTCTCCTTTTATCGGCATAACTCTTTTGTCGATCTTGAGCCATCTTAAGTCTTTCTCTTATTTGATCTATCTTCTCCGTTGTAATTTGCACAATTTCTTTTTCTCCCAATTCTCGTTGTCCAATCTCACCCCAACATATTGGCGTTCTACATTTTCGTCCATACAACATTGTATAAGGTGCACAATCTATACTCGCTTGATAGCTATTGTTGTAAGAAAATTCTACTAACGGTAAATGATCATCCCAATTTCCCCCAAAATCTATTACACATGCACGGAGTAAATCAACCAATGTTTGAATTGTTCTTTCACTTTGCCCATCGGTTTGAGGATGATAAGCCGTGCTAATATTGAGTTTCACCCCTAATTCTTCTTGAAAGCCCCTCCAAAAGTGAGAAGTAAAACGTGTATCTCTATCCGAAACTATCGAAATTGGAACTCCATGTCTTACCACAATTTCTTTCAAAAACATCTCCGCCATTTTCTCCGATGAAATAGCCTCTTTAATTGGTAAGAAATGAGCACTCTTAGTTAATCTATCCACAATCACCCAAATAGCATCATTCTTTCTTCTAGACTTTGGTAATTTTGTCACCAAATCCATAGTAATATTCTCCCATTTCCACACCGGTATTTCTAATGGTTGCATCTTTCCATAAGGCTTTTGGTGTTCCGCTTTAACTTGTAAACATGTCAAACATTTTTCTACATATTTCACTATATCTCTTTTCATACCCGGCCACCAATAATCTTCTTTAAGATCTCTATACATTTTCGTACTACCGGGATGAATAGAATATTTTGACTTATGAGCTCCGTCTAGTAAAACTTTCTTACAATCCGATGTGTTAGGAATCCAAATTCTTCCAAATCTAGTCTTTAAACCTCGGCTATCTTCCATTAAGTTTTGTACTTGACCCACAATTCTTTCTCTTTTCCAATTATCCTCCTTAATTGCTTCTACTTGAGCTTCTTTAACCGAATCAAAGAAATTAGCATTAATAATCAAAGCTAAGGAGTAAAGTTTCATTTCCGGTTGTGAACTCTTTCTACTTAATGCATCCGCAACAACATTTGCTTTTCCGGGGTGGTATCGTATATCACAATCGTAATCTTTCACCAAATCTAGCCATCTACGTTGTCTCATACTAAGATCATTTTGAGTAAAGAAGTATTGCAAACTTTTATGATCCGTGTAAATTGTACATCTTTCTCCATAGAGGTAATGCCTCCATATCTTTAATGCAAACACAACCGCCGCTAACTCCAAATCTCGTACCGGGTATTTCTTTTCATTTTCTTTCAATTGTCTCGAAGCATAAGCAATAACCCTTCCATGTTGCATCAAAACACACCCTAAACCGGTATATGAAGCATCACTATAAACTACCAAATCTTTCGTTCCATCCGGCAAAACTAACACCGGTGCTTCACTTAATTTCTTCTTTAAAATCTGGAATGCTTCTTCTTGTTTTTCTTTCCATTCAAACTTCTTATTCTTTCTAGTTAGCTCGGTTAAGCTTGAAGCTATTTTAGAAAAATCTTGAATAAATCTTCGATAATACCCCGCAAGACCAAGAAAACTACGGATTTCCTTCACATTTTTCGGAGAATTCCAATTGACAATTGCTTCAATTTTCGCCGGATCTACTTTTATACCTTCTGCATTTACTACGTGACCCAAAAATTGAACTTCTTCTAACCAAAATTCACATTTAGAAAATTTTGCATATAATCTTTCTCGTCTAAGAATCTCTAACAATTGTCGCAGATGATCCGCATGTTCTTCTTTACTCTTCGAATATATTAAAATATCATCAATAAAGACTATAACCGATTTATCTAACATCGTTCTACAAACTCTATTCATCAAATCCATAAAAGCTGCGGGGGCATTTGTTAAACCAAAAGGCATAACCAAAAATTCATAATGACCATACCTCGTGCGAAAAGCTGTTTTCGGTACATCTTCTTCCTTTACTTTCAACTGATGGTATCCCGATCTTAAATCTATCTTTGAAAAGAATTTCGCCCCTTGCAACTGATCAAATAAATCATCTATCCTCGGTAACGGGTATTTGTTCTTGACTGTTAACTTATTAAGTTCTCGATAGTCTATACACATACGCATACTACCATCTTTCTTTTTCACAAATAAAATCGGTGCACCCCACGGAGAAGAACTGGGACGGATAAAACCCTTGTCTAGCAACTCTTGTAACTGACTCATTAATTCTTTCATTTCGGCCGGAGCTAATCTATATGGAGCTTTTGCTACAGGTGCAGCACCGGGAATCAATTCTATTCTAAATTCTACTTCTCTTTCTGGCGGCAAACCCGGAAGATCTTCGGGAAATACATCTACATATTCATTTACTACTTCTACTTCTTTTAATTCCTTCTTATCTTTCTCTTTATCTACCACATACGCAAGGTATGCTTGACAACCTCGGGACATATATCTTCTTGCTTTCATTAAAGAACAAACCGAAATTTCACCACTCTTTTTCTCCCCATAAATAACAATTTCTTTTCCTTCTAAGTCGGTAACTTTAATAATTTTAATCTTACATAAGATAATAGCATAATTCTTTTCTAACCAATCCATACCAACTATAACATCAAATTCTCCCATGACCATTGGAATCAAGTCTATCGTAAATTTTGTTGATCCTATCTCTAGTTGATTTTCGTGATAAACATCTGACACAAGAACAATTCGATTATCCGCCACTTCTACTTCTAAGGGATGTTCTAGCTTACTAAGGGGTTTAGAAAACTTCTTACAAAATTTACTTGACACAAAAGATCTATTTGCTCCCGAATCAAACAACACATAAGCAGGTTGAGAGTTTACAATGAAAATACCTGAAACGACATCAGTCGATTCTTTTGCTTCTACGGTTGTGATTTGAAAGGCACGGCCACGACCTTTATTATCTTCAGCTTTCTTTCCACTACCTCCTCCTTCAAGAAGCAAAGGAGCTTTCGGTCCTACCAACAACTTCTGATTTTGCGGCAACTTTGGGCATTCACTTTTAATATGCCCCGGGTCCTTACAATAGTAGCAAATCCTTATTGGATTAGGACATTCACTACTAATATGACCCGGCTTCCCACATGTATAGCAACCCATTTGGCCGAATTTGCATTCTCCCGAATGATTCTTACCACACTTTCTACAACCATAATCTCTTCTTGATGACTCTTTCTTTTCAAATTTTCTTCCCGAACTTCTACTCTTTTGTTCAAATCTTTGCTTTTTATATGGTTCTTGCACATACTCCACCTTGCGTTTCTTCTTCTCTTCTTCAGTTCTATTCAAAAGATCTAACTCCCTCCTTCTTGCCGCTTCAACCATATCCTCAAAAGTCTTAGGATTATTAGTGGAAACGTGTTCTCTGATGTCGGGACTTAAACAACACAAATAACGATCCATCTTCATCCGTTCACTTACAACATATTCTGGACAAAACCCCGCTCTATCAAGAAATTCATTAGTAATCTCATTCACGGTTCTACTTCCTTGTTGTAATGATAAAAATTCCCGAGTAATTTTGTTCACTGCCGAAGGTGGACAGTAGTACTCCATAAATCTCTTCTTAAAGTCTCCCCAAGTCATCTTCACAATCCCTTCAGCCGGGAATAACCTCACTATAGATTCCCACCAACCTTTAGCTTGATTTCGAAGTAGATTTGATGCATAAATCACCTTATCTCTATCCGCACACTTGCAAGTTAGGAATGCACCTTCTACCTCCATAACCCACCGCATACTAATAATGGGATCAATCTCTCCAAGAAAGAGTGGTGGATTGCAGCTTGCAAAGTCTTTATACATACACCCCTTCTTATAACTTTCTGTGGGTTCTTCTTGATGATCAAAATGATCACCCTCACTTCCTGAATCTTCTTTCTCTTTCTGCTTCAATTCTTTCTCCGCGAGTACGCGGTCTATCTTCTCATCAATAATCTCTACCACATCATCTCTAACCCGTTTAATAATAAACGGTATTGCTTTCTCAAAGGCTTGGCTAATCTCCTTAGCGACAATCGTTTGCATATCTACTTCCTTGTGACCATCATCATGATGGCTACCTTCTTCTTCCATTTCTACAAACTGAAATTAAATTCAGTTAATAATGACATATAAAACTATAATCTATACACAATTATAGTTTATACGTCATACATATATACTTTCTAACTTTCTTGTCCCTTGTCCTTAACATGCTTCAATCATATTGGATACACATAATATGTCCAAAATTAGCGTTGGCCAGACGTTAATTTCAAACATATTAACTCTTGTACATCCAATACCATCAACGCATAATTAAGACTAAGGCAAATAACTCTTTCTCAACAATTAATCTTTCTTACTCTTATCTCTTCCGCAAGGCAAGCTTCTTCCCCCCTTACAAAGCCTCAGCTTGGGTTTAAGTATCAACCGAGATACCCAACTCACACAAGCCAAGGCTCTGATACCAACTTGTATCACTTGGATCTAAAACACACTAAAAATTGTAACACTTGGATCTAAAACACACTAAATTTTTTTTTTTTTTTTTTTTATAAAAGAAAACATTCAACAATATTTACATAACTTCACCAAAATAAAAGTTATCGTTTTACTTCTACTAACATAGCATTTAAGATGTTTAGAGCGGAAGCTCGTTACAAAAGGTTTAACTTCATTTTTAGGTCCCCCTCCATTCTTCCTATGCTTGCCTTGCAAATTCGAGATCCTTTTTACCTACAAACATAACAATCCATAATATACATTAGCATTAAGCTAGCGAGTATACTTAATAACATAGTGATACATCTCCAAGACTATTCAAAGTCTTACTACATACCCTCGCGGTATAGAATTATAGATAACTCTACTCTTTCTCGACTAATAAAAGTCAATTCTAATTCTCATCGGCATACAAATGTCTTCTCTATGCTTCTCTAACATAATAATATGATATGATATCATTCCCATGCTTAAACTACTTTAAAACACCCTAAAAACTGATCTAGGTACTAGTTGCTCCGCAACTGAAACAGTTGCTCCGCAACTCAACATTTCTGGAAATCACCCTTGACTACTGAAGTTGAGTTGCGCCGCAAGAGAATGTCTTGCGCCGCAACTCTCCCTGCAGCAGGGGTGATTTCCGTTTTGATCATTTCCTGCACTTACATGTTAGTATACACCACTTTTGACCTTATTTCCGCTAACAACTCTATTTATAACTTGAAATAACTTACTTATGAATCTTCAATACATTAATACAAAACTTTAAACATATAACCATATGAAAATGAGTCTCGTATACTCACCTTGATGTCGAATTACTTTCACTATCTTTACGTTGCCTTCCCCTTGCCTTTATCTTTCAAATCTGAGTTACAAGGTCAAAATACTAAAACTTCAATACTCATAATCACATAACTAACAACTTTATCATATATTTCCTTCTAACAACTTAACATTACTTGGTTAAATCGTTTTCTACCCATCATGTCACTTTTAAGGTCTTTGACCCATTAACGTTTACATATACATGGAAGTATTTCAAATTACTATCCATTTTATACACACACATCAACAATACATACAAATGATCATTTCTTTCTCTTTAACCAAATTTCTACCCATTTGCTACTCCTTGGGTCATTTGACCCGTTTGGTAACACCAAAAAGGAGAAATCATTACACTATATTCTATCTTCTTCATAAAACTAAAACATACAATTCTAACATTAAATTAACATACACATATGTTCAAATTAACAATTCTCAAGATTATCCCCAAATTATAAAAACCTAATTTTACCAATTAAGCATTTCTACTCTTCAATTAAACATCCAAATAATGTTATAACACATAGCACAAACTCAAATTCATCAAATAATGACAAGGACATACATAAATTTACCTTCTTCACTCCAATACCAAATTAGCTAGAGTGCTCTATCTTCTATTCTTGATTTCCTTATAATCTTCACTAACCTAATACAATTTGAGTAATTTTTTTACACTTTTCCTTGCTATCTCTCAAGAACACATACAACACATACCAAAAACACCTACTAATTTCTGCACATGACACCTCATAACCTTACTCATCATATTTCGAAATTTACACCTTTAGTCCCTCAATTTCTCAAATCTTTTTAATTTACAACAATTACTAGAATTATTAACTAATTAAGTCCTTTATAACTAAACTCAACTATCTTTCTTACAATTCTAGTCCTTTACTTATAAAACTTCTCAAATAGCATAAATATAAAACATTTATATTATAACTAAATAAATACTTACGAATATTTTAAATTTCCGAAAACCGGGATGTTACATTAAGATTGCTTTCAGCCCAGCTTGGTGTATAAACTATATGTTAAACAAACACGAATTAACTTCTTAACACTCGGCTATAACTCATTAACTTGATTTTGTTGCTAATTCAAGATTACTACTATGTACTTTGTATTATTATACATATTTTGTGTAACCAAACAATGTGGATATGTAATTTAAATAAATATTTTGATATAAAAACCAAATTAATTATTTCTAAAAAAGTTACTACATATATATATTTTTGTCCATTATACCCACCATATGACTACAACAAATTTCTTATATCTACACATTTTTTAACCAACTTTTACATAAAGTTTTTAGTTTATACGCACTTATAAATATATAGTTAATGTTTACATTAATAAATGTTGAAAAAATAATAAAGAATTTTCATATCTTAAAAAGTTTCGTATTTATAAATGCATACAAATATAAAAATCTTTACATCTAAAATTATGTACGCCTACACCCAACTTTTATGCACTTCTCGTACGCTTAAAAATTGTGTGCTAACTTATTATTTTTTACACTTGTAAGTGTTTAGAATTCATACATTTGTACTTATTTTTTGGTGCATATGTTTTTTACATTATTATAAGCGCTAGGGTGTTTGTTGGTTCGGTTCTCGGTTTATTTTAGTTACTCGGTTCGTTTTATTCGGTTTTTTGAAAACAAGTTCAAACCGAGATACGAATCAAGAACCGAATTCAGATGGAAAAACCGAACCAAACCAAACCGAAAACCAAATTGTATAAAAAATGATTTTCCAAGTAGTTTTAAATATACCTATGAGGTATAAACCAATTTTGAATGAGAAATAATTAATAGGTTAACAATTAAGAAATTAACCACTTTATCTAATCAAAATGAAAAATCAAGATATCAACTCCGATTTCACTTCGGTCACAATTGATTAAATTTTGAGTCATAATAGATTTGAAAGAGGAAGAGATAAGAGTTGGAGGTTTTTGAAGTACTCAGTCATAGACTTTAATTAGTAATTAGAAATATTATATATTTTTTATTTCATATCTAATATATATTCGGTTAAAACCGAATTCAATTTTTTTAAACCGAGAACAAAATTTTAGTTCGGTGTCGGTTAAAAACCGAACCAAGAACCGAATTCTAGTTCGGTTCGGTTTATCCGGTTAAAAACCAAACCATGAACACCCTTAATAAGCGCGTACAAAATTATATTATTTTATATTGTAAAATATATCTGATACATATACAAGTACGTAAAAATTCGAACCATTTTTATACTTTTTAAAAGTACGTTATTAAATATGGATAAAATTGACAACTTTTTTGTAATATATACGTTATCGAAATCACCACTTCATTTATATTTAAACAACCAAATTATCGATATAAATTTTCTATAAAATACAAAAGCGAAACAATGTTTTATTTTCTAAAGCTATAAAACAAAGAAATCTTTGATGATACCAGTTTATTGAATGTTTTATGTTTGAAATAGAGTAATGAATGGATAGGTGCGGGACTACCGGATCGTGTCTGCTCTCAAAAGTTATATGCACTATTCATATTTCTTATTTTCTTTTTCTTTTTATTTTATTTCAAATCATTTCACATTTTAATCCAAAAAGATGTCGGTAAGTTTGTGACAGTTGTTTAAAAGCTTTGAGTTTGAATCCAATTTTTTCTTTTTTTTACTAGAAATGTAGTTATTAAAATACTAATATTTGAAATGGTAAATGTCAGATATAATATATGTCCCTTTTTGTATTATTACTAAATTTTTTGTATGGAATGTTAGTAATTTTAACTTTTGATAGCTAACTAATTAACCTGGTTAAAAGTTAAAGAACAAAGATAGTGCTTTTGTTAAATAAGTTTTTTTTCTTTTTTCTTTAACGTAAGTCGGTTTCGAATTATAAAATCTATCACGGAAGTGAGTCAAAGTGAAAAAAGAAGATTTTGTTAAAATGTGTCCGGAATATATTAGTGTACATATGGTTAAACTTTTTCTTTTCACTAAAAATATACTTATTTAATGTATATTTATTGATTTTTTATATTATAAAAGTAAGTATTTTGTTCTAATATTGATGATAACAATTTTCTAATTTCTTTTTAGGTTTTAGCTAAGACAATGGTTAGTATAATAAAAAATTTAATATTGAAATATTTAAAGTATATTTACAATTCTAAACAAAACAATGTAACTCAAGTCTCCATAGTACGTTATAAATATGTCTCATATATAACTATAAGCTACTAGATATTAATGCATCATAGTAATTGAAATATATATATTTATTTAATAAATGTTATAAAAAGGGTTCATACAATCATACACATAATACAAAACCTTTTATCCAAAACCCTATTTCAAGAACACTCCAAACTCCACAAACTACATGGACCATGGCCGGTACGGCCAGCCGGAGTTCAACTCCGGCAACCCAGCTCTCCATTTTCACCCAACCATACCTTCGATTGTCTCCGATGTACCGTTTTACATGCATCATCAAGTACTAAACCCTAATGCACCACCACCACCACAATCTCATCATTTTCTTGACACTACCACCGTGTCTCCTCCTCCTCCACCACCACCACCACTGTCTACATATTCACCTCGAACCGGATGGAACAACGGGTTCAACGGTGAGATCAACTTGAACCAAGGTACACACAATTATGCTCAAAGTAGTACTATAAGATGGCCAAGACAAGAAACCCTAATACTTCTTGAGATTAGATCTAGACTTGATACTTGTTTCAAAGAAGCCACTTCTTCAAATCATAAAGCCCCTTTGTGGGACGAAATATCGAGGTATATGTTTAAATATACAACTCTTGTTAATTAGCGTTTATTATTTACTAATATTCTCTTTTTTATGTTTTCTTGATGTAGGATAATGAATGATGAATATGGGTACCAAAGAAGTGGAAAGAAATGCAAAGAGAAGTTTGAAAATCTATACAAGTATTACAAGAAGACTAAAGAAGGAAAAGTTGGTAAAAACGATGGTAAACACTATCGATTTTTTCGACAACTTGAAGCCCTATTTGGAAATCAACATGATCTAGGAGGTACTAATCCAAGTAGCCAATCGAATTACTCTGATGAATATAACAAAACATGTAATTATGAGTTTGAAGATACTGAAATGCTAGCTGCAATTAAGGAGTCAATTGAGTTGCACTTTGAGAACTTAATGGTTAAACAAAAAGAATGGGGTGAAAAGATTTTGAGCACAATGGAACGAAAAGAGCAAGAAAGGATGGTTTTCGAGGAGGAATGGCGGAAGAAAGAGTGGGCTCGATTAGATCAAGAATACCAATCTTGGGCTAGACATGTAGCTCATATTAAGACTCGTGATAAGTCTATACTCGAAACTTTGCAAAATCTAATTAAGGCTAGATCGAATGAGTCAAGTGTGGTGAATTCAAAAGAAAACGAAGATGTTAATGGTCGTGAAACATATAAAGATTGGATTGAACCCGAGATCTCTAGCTTGATTCATATACGAACAAACAAAGAATCCAAATTTCAAAATGTTGATCACGAAAGCGGGGAGAGGACTTGGTCAGACGTAGCTTTTAAATTGTCTCTTTTGGGATACAATCGAAGTGAAAACGAATGTAAAGAAACATGGGATAAAATTTGTGTTGATTTCAACAAAACGAAGATTGAATGTGGGAACTCTAGCAAAAAGGTTTCTTCACGAACAAACAACATGATTATCAACATTGATGGAGAACATTCATGGGAAATGATGTAAATCAGGTAAGTTATTCTTTCTTGATTTCTAACTAGAGAAGTTCTTAGGATGATCCTTAATTTGTATAACAATCTAGAATAAGATACGTTTATGGTTTAACAATATCGAAATGTGATTAATTATTACGATCCAAATGACAATTTTTATGAAAATTCATTTAATTGTGCTGAGTTGACCCGATCTTTTTACAAGCATTCATGTTAGGATACACTATTGTAACAAGGTCGAACTCGTAGTTTGTTGTGTTTGTTTCGATCTATAAGGCTCGAACTATTAGCTCTCGCTAGGTTTAGTCAAGAAAGATATTCCAAAGAATTGATTATCAGATTCTAATGATTAGACTCGTTATTCCTGCATGTGAAATATGAATAAAACACAATAATATAACAATAGTCGTAGATGAGATAGTCTTCGGTTCTTTCTAGTCAATACAAATATACTCCCATATATTATGTTTGCACTAATAAGCCCTAATGTTGTTTTGGGCACCAATGTATCGTAGCCTGACGAAACGATACGAGAAAAAATAAAACACAATGTAAACCAAGGCCGAAGCTATATGGAACAATACAATTTTATTTCAATTTTTCTATATAATTTTGGTTATGAACAACTCGTCCATTTTATATTCAAACATATTGGCTTGAGACTTTGAGTTACGAGTGTGCTCGTGCTCGTAGGAACTTCTGGCTCCGTTCTCGGTAGTCAGCATAATATTTTCATATCACTTAAACATAATCTTCACTTAAAACCCTAATATTGTTACATTTTTATCTTAGGCACCAAGTACCAACTGTTTATATCATAGTGTGACATGACAAGATTTGATAGTATAACATTGGGTAAGTTTTGTTCTAATGGAATAGGTAAAAGAAAACTTTTGATTACGTGAAGCTGACAATCTTTGCAAATTGGGAAATTATAGGTAGAATTGCCTGTTTGGCTTGAATTATCTATTCTTATGCAACATAGTCAAGTAGTACAAGGAACATTAATGCAACTTTTCTTTTTATGGGAACAACAAAAGTCGTCCCTTAACACTAAAATTTTCATTTTCATCCAAAATATGGGTTTATTTCTTTCAATCGTATATATCTTGTTTTCTAACCCTAATGCTAAGAGGCGGAGGTAAGATTTTATATCAGAAGAGACTCGTTATGTATTAATGAAACAACATATAAAACTTATATGAATTAGGGCAGGTCTCGCTTTGTATTAATACAACACTTACGTATACATTCACTATAACCAACAAAATTATTAACAACAATTATAGATGTGTCGTTAAGTTTGTATTGATATCATGAACCAACTATAAAAGAATTAAGGTTTCGAAAATAGCGGAAAATCTTCGAATATAATATAAACAAAATAAATGGAAATGCTTCGTTTATTATTTGATGATTTCGCCAATACAGTGGATACATATAAATGAACTAGGGAACGTTCAAACGCTAGACAATTATACAATTTGGTTGGACCTAACAATACATAAACAAGATCGACAGTCGGCAAAGCATCAACTTTAATCCATAGGTTAATGTGTTTTAAAGACAGCGAAGTATATTTTTGAAAACATACATAACAATAAAACCCTAGAAGATCAATTATAAATAAACAAAATACAATTTCTGCTACCCCAAGAAACTAAGCAAAGTAAAAATTTTGTTTTCAAAAAGTGATTTACAAACATATTTAAAAGAGATATTCAATCACTATTATTATTAATATATATATTCACAACACACAACACACAACACTAACATTTTTGTGTGCCTACATACATACATTCATATTTATATATTTCATGTAAGAAATCAGATTAAATAAAAATCAAACTCCGATAAAAACCATAAGAATCAATTTTCTACCCACATATTTATGATTCACAACTTCAAATTTATGCGTTATAATTCAAATTCGAATTAAATTAGTGAATATAAATCACATGTATATCAAATCGTCACATTGTGAATAAACAATGACTCAATAAGTAGCTATAAATTATTGTTATGTTGTTATTTGATCCCTCTTCTATCATGTCATGTAAATAACTCATTATGGATGATTGTACTTATTAATAAATGTTAATATTTATGTGTTTCAACCGTTAAAATAAATGTTCCATGAAGGTGTAATTTTGCGTGTGAAAAAGAGGAGATCCATTACAGTTACAGAATTACAGAAACACGCAACATAGAAACACCAAGAAACGAAGTTGTGGTTGTGAGCATGACTTGTCGTTTCCATTTCCCTGTTACATGTCCTTAACTGTTTTCCCATACTTCCTACCTTTTATTCAATCTTAACATTAGAAAACATGTTTTTAATATTGGTATATTCAACTTTAACATCTATAATATAGTACTTATTTCATTAATATATTGGGTATGTTTGATAAACTAGCTTGTAGCTGGAACTAGTATCTTGTAACTGGAGCTGAAAGTTTGAGCTTATATTTGGAGCTGAACATTTGAGCTTTTATTTGTCGTAAATGTGTTTAGAAAGTAGCTGAAGTTACAGCTTAAAAATGTAAAATGACTAAAAACTATATAATAGGATAATAATAAGATAAATTTTATGAGGGGTATTAATGTAATTTACCATCATATAAATTGAAGCAACATTTTAAACTATTTGAAGGAGCTTATTATTTATGAGCTTATTTTTCAAATAAACTCTACAAATAAGTTCCAACCAAACGAGACTTATTTAAAAAAAACTCAACCCACAAATAAGCCCCGTTTAACCCCTCCAAAAAGCTTTTCCAAACATAGCCATTGTACTTTAACCCTTGTTTTGCCAAAAGCTCTTCTAACTCGTAGCACATCGGTATCAGTGTGTTTCAGTGACCTATAGGTCAGGGGTTCGATTTCCATCGTAGTCAATATTATTATATTAGTTAATTTAGTCACGTTTCAAAAGAAAGAAAAAAAAAACCCATAAATTTGAATATCAGTTAATTTAAATTAAGAGTAATAATAAATGAACATAAAAATACATTTGACACAACCATTTATACTGTGGTTTATACCTTTGATTATACCATATATTAGTCATGTTAGACATTTTAATGTAATTGAGATTGTCATGGCCTAAACGGGTTAATTAAAAAAAATAAAATAGAGAGCGAATACTCGTTTAGAAACTGATTTTTGTTAACTAAATAACAAAACATAATGAATTGTTGATATATCTAAGATGTTGTTCTTATGTAAATTTATCTTAAATCAACAAGCTCATCAAAATTATTCATATTAATAAAACATAGATATTTATATATGATGAATGGTTATCACTTTTACGAAACAGATTTAAAATCCTGTGATTTTAAAATTTGGATTTTAAAAATAATGCATGATCATGTATATAATCGATTCTTATAAGTATATGATCTTTCGTAGAATCTTAATTATGTTAATAAGATCGTAATATCATGGTCCGAAACAGCCAAATGACTACCAACAGTAAGTTCATTTAGTATTCGACCTCCATAGTAAACACCCGAAATTCTAAATACTTAGTAACAAAATTAATAACTTGTATCTTCAACCCGTATATTGGTCATTTACTACTTGTTAAAATTGAGTATTCGACCTCCAACAGTAAAGTTCATTTGAATTAGAACTTGCAATGTATGAAATAAGAACAAAAACGTAAGTGCTAGCCGTTGTATAAGTCAAATTGAGCAATGGCAGTGTCGGGCTTTCTTTTACCTCGAAAATAAAATCTACTTGCAACTAAAAGCAAGGTGTTGGCTTGTTAGAGAAAGATGTTAGTTACTTAGTTTACTTGTTTGTTAGAGATAGGTTTTGGAAGCCAGGTTTTAGAAAGCACATTAAAATGTGATCTAGAGTGTGAATTTTGTGTGTACATTATAATGAAAGATTTAAATATTTGTAGATACAAATGGATGGAAATAGAAAGGGGAAGGATGAAGAAATGTTTCAAGATACAAGTGTTTGAAAGTTATTTGGAAAAATGCTCTTTGTCGCAAATTGATCATCGAAAAACCTAATCGTCAGAAAATCCGCTGAAGAAGATGACCAATATGTATCGGGTTATCAAACCGATAATATTGAATACATTGAAACAAATTTTGTTTGTTTATTGTATGAATTGGTATTTTGTGACTAAGTTGACTACCCTTAAGTTTTTATATATTTATGAGTATTTAAATTGACCTATTGTGAAAACAAATAAGAAATATCACACATAAACTAGTAAGTCGTACCTTTGCTTTTGTTTTTGGTTGTAGTTGGGACTTGGGAACATAGTGTTTCCTTTGGATGGTTGTGGGTCCGTTGTGGCTTGTAGAGGGTGCACCAATTTGGATTATGTGTTTTGCTAATCTATTGCTCCGCCAATGATTAACCTTTGTCGTATAAATATTAATAACTTTTTTAATTGAAAACGAATTTATGGACTATATATTGAAAGTATGCTATGATTCTTTAAAGTGTTTCAATTTATACAATATGATACATCGTCTTAAAAGTGATTAGCAAATCCCACTCATAAGCTCAAAAAAAAAAAAAAAAAACTAAACAACACCCTATAAATGTCTATTATTTGTTTTCGTTACGACAAGTGAGTCATTTCACACTTTTTGGCGGATTTCGACTTTCATGACCACCGTTATATTGTCTTAATCGACCAACACCCTTTGTGGTAACTAGGTTAAGTAATCTAACTGCATAACACGACTTCCTGTTCATCTTCTTTTGCCCTGTTACCAAAACGTAGTTTAATAACCATAGCCATTAGGGCTATGGATAAAATACAAATTAAATACATAAATAACTGGTATTGTAACCATCAAATGAAAACCTCCTAAAAACCGCCACCAAATACAATTGGACAATGCTTTAATGTTTGTATCTTAACCGTTTAACCGTCTTTAAACATAGCTCCGGAACCATGTTTAACATTTTTCTACCATAAAAGACCCACTTGGAGCTCTCGATTCCGTGTCACGGCTCAACAATGTACTCGTCTTATTTAATTTTGATAAAAAAAATAATAACACAATTACCTTTTTGTTTCATTAAACACAAAGGTGAAAGAAAATGTGACCACGTTAGTTTAAACGGTAAGTAAACGGGAGTAATTTGTCTGCAAAATTGATTTGACGGCAATGACGTGACGGAAAACATTTTTTATTTTCTCATGTGCCATTAAAAGTGGTTTGCCCCCACCTCCACCGATACCTTTCACCGTTTTTCTTGTTGACTCAATTATTAGTGTTTTATTTGATATAGGACAAAAAAAGTTAAATAATATATACATAATAAAAATAAATATTTAGTTATTAATATAAAATATTTATACAACTTTATAGATTTTTTTTGATGAATTTCAATATTAGAATATTTTTAAAATTAAAATTTCAGTATTTATTATTACTGATAATTTGTAACTTTCAAATAATTGATCAAATTTATAATAACTGTTATTCAATTTCATAATTGTTCAGTAAATTAATAAAAAATAAAGATAATAATTAGCTTTTGAAAATAAATGTTGCAAATGTGTATATTTCTAAATGCTATATTTTATTACATAATTATAGTTGTTCTATAAAGATTTTCAAACATTTGATATAAACTTTGTAGTATAAACAAAGTTTTATTCTACTCATCCACCAATGTTAAATCTCAAATATATTTTCCATTAATAGTATATAATTTGTTTAGATAAATTATATATTTAAAAAATTCTCAGGCACTTAACTAAAATATATAAATAGTATCTTACTTTATCTATAAACAATATAATATGATATAAAATATATATAAATATACCTTTTGAATTGACATTACAATAAAAAATTTATTGAATAAAACAAATATAATAATATGAAAAATACATAACACAGAGAAATAAAAAAAACTCTATAAATAATAATATTTAAAGATAATGAAATTAAATAGTTTACGTACGATTTTAAAATAAAATCAAAATTTGTCTCCCGCATTGCGCAAGTACTCTCATATACTCTATAAATCAAATTATACTTTTTAGTTTTTAGAATATTCTTTATTTTAAGCTTCTAAAAATTATTATTTAAAAACAATTGTAATTATTAGTTTTTATGTCTCCTTCAACAAAGACACACGTAACCTACTCTTACGCTTTGTTCTCAAGTTAAAAATTAAAGTAAAGAAAAAAAAAAGTAAAGTAAAGGAAATGAAAGTAAAGAAAATGAAATAAAAGTAAAGAAAATGAAATAAAAGTAATTAAATTTAACCTTGTTCTCGAGTTAAAAATGAATGGAAGAAAATGAAAGAAAAGTTTATTATGAATCATGTTCTTGAGTTGAATGGAAAGTAAAGGAAAGTAAATGAAAGTAAATAAAATATTTCATTTTACAATTATACCCTTGTCAAATATTTAGTAATAACTACAACACAAAGATGTTCAGAATATGATGTTTCATGATCTAAAAATCATGAATCAAATCTAAAATAAATGACAAAACCGATAAAGAAAATAAACTCCGTTCCGATCAAAGATCATGACAAAACTAGACAACGAAATATAAACTTTTAGTTCAAATAAAAAGACTATGATGATTAAAAGATAGGCAATACGCAATAATACTTCTTAGTTCATTTGTTTTGATCTTCCATCATTGCTTCGAGCATGGACATCCGAACACCAATTGAACAACCAAATAATGCCCGTATTTTTTCCGAATGTTCAGTGAAAAAATATAAGAACCATCTTGACGCATTGAAATAAAAAAACTAATATAAATTATGAACAATTTTATCTAAAACTTTACTCAATGATCACCTAATGCTTCGTGAACATTATATTATCATGGATTCACGCTAAAAATTTTTTATCTAAAACTTTTACAGCCTTCTTTTCTTTTCACCATTCTTATATTGTTTTATATTTGCGATAACACATAAGGTAGATAATAATTATGCTTAAAAACAAAAAATCAATACTTGAAACTCTACAAACATCTCAATAAATTAAAGTATCATTAATTGCCAATAAGTTCTTACTGTGAAATAACTTTTAATTTTAAAATAAATTAGTTACACAAAGATTATCTATTTGGATATATACTATAAAAAAAAGTGATTAAAAAATATTCATGAAACTTAATAATTTGTAAACTATAAAGAATAATTTCATAGATAATCACCTGTTTTGGAGAAAGGAGGGATGATGATCAGGTTTTGAGAAGAGAATGAGGAGTCAACCAGTATGTAAAGAGATTTACGTGGTAGAGAATAATCAGGTATTATAGGATTGATGAGGGTAAATATGTAATTAGACATTGTTAGGATAAACTTTCCTGTAGAATCACCCCATATTTGGCTAGAAAATAACCTATTGAAAAAGTCTATCACTTTCCTTTCCAATCCCTTCCTTTACAATCCTTTACCTCCATAAAAAAAACTTAAGAACACAGTATTTTAATTTTTTACATTACTTTCCTTTCCTTTCCTTTCCCCTCAAATTAAAACTTAAGAACACATTGTTAGTTTTTTTCAACGTGACATTACACGAACATAAGTTTACCTATTACTACCAAGTGGCAAGTAGGGGTGAGCAAAAAAGCAGTCTAAAACGACATAACCGGTGAACCGAACCAGAACTGGAATAAAATCGGTCCAAACCGATGACAACCGGTCCGGTTTTCGATCCATAAAATTATGAATTTTTGGTTTTCGGTCCGTTCCAGTCTAAAACCGGTTACCAACGGTCCGGTTTTCGGTCTTACATTTCATGGATTTACGGTTTTGGTCCGCTTTTCGACACATTAACATAACGAGGTGAGCATAAATCTGTACAACCGGTGAACCGGTCATAACTGATGACAACCGGTCCGGTCTACGGTTTATGAATTTATGAAAATCCGGTTTTTGACTCGATCCGGTCCAAACCGGTTACTAGCGGTCCGGTTTTTGGTTTTACCTTTTATTCATTTTTGGTTTTTTGGTTCGATCCGGTTTTCGGACCGTGCACATGCCTACTACTAAGTGGCACTACTTCGAACTTTTAAAATAACTCAAAAGCGGAATTTTATAGTTTTTAAGATGGTAAATTATGTCATCTTACTTATGGGCCTAACTCCTCCTGCGTACAAGTTTTATTATAATAAGGTTAATTTTATGGCATGATAGGTGCCATAAATTTAACTTTGGTCAAAAAGTAATGGTAGATTTTATATATGGACTATATGGGCTTCAGATATTGGGCTGTAAAACATCACACCGGGCTAAATGAAATATATATTTAGGCCAAATTACGAAAATAGCAAAAAAATGGGGTGGTATTTTACAAAATGTCACTTTTTTCCAAAAATTTTACAAAATGTCACTTTTTTTACACATCTCGCATATTCGAACACCCATCTCGCATATGCGATATGCGAACTCGTCAGATTATGCGAACTTGCCATTTTTATGCGAACTTGTCGGGTTTTTATGCGAACTTGTCGGGGTTTTTTTTTTTTTTGCGTTTTTTTGTATTTTCACACAATGTTTGTTAATTTAACCACTTAATACATTAAAATACTACATTTTAGAACATAGAAATACATCATATTACAAATAATTACTGGTGACGTGTCCAACGAGCAAGTGGAAGTTTTCAGACAAGAGATGGCAAAAGCATTCTATTCAAAACGTATCGACCGTACTGTTGGATAGAAAACTTTATTGTAATTTTCATTTGTTGTCTTATTTTAATTGTTTTCTAATGTATGCCCTTGTATTTTCAATATTATGTTGTTTCTTTTAAATAAAAATTCTATTAAGAAAGTTGATTTGTAATTTCAATTGTGTTTTTTACATTAAACGGTTAAAATTACAGTGTGTAGTCAAATCAAACTTACACACAGTGTACCCAGATGCTCTTGATAACTTGGTATTTATCTCCGATAGAGCAAGTTCAATTGACCTTGCAATACGCACAGTGTACCCAGATGCTCTTCACGGCCTTTGTTGTCGACATTTGTGCATGAACTTAAGAATTAAGTCACAAGCAAACGAAGACAACGAATATCATTTCTGGAAGACATGTAAGTCGTATAGGAAATCGGACTTTCTGGAAGCATTTAGGCAACTTCGACTAATTCTTCCTGTCAAATCAAGGAAAATTATTGATAACTTAGATAAGGAAAAATGGTCAAGGGCTTTTTTCCCCGGAGATCGTTATAACCTTTTGACGTCTAACAGTGCCGAATCTCTAAACTCGATGACCCGTCATGCACGCAAGCTTCCGATTTGTATGCTTCTAGAGTTTATGCGGGCAACTACTCAAAGATGGTACCATGAACGTCGCAAGATTGCAGGTAATTCTTTGTCCTCTCATAATAAGTATGATTTCCTATTTTAATAACTTACTATATTTTTATTATTTTTAAACAGAGGATTTGGATCAACCATTAACACCGTGGGCTACAGAAAAATTAGATGGTAGGATAAAAAGAGGCTCCGGATGGAAAGCCATACCGATTAATGACTACATGTTTGAGGTGAAAGACAACAAGAAAGATGCAGTGGTCAGTATTCGTGACAAGAAATGCTCGTGTCAAGTTTGGCAAAAGTCTGGTATACCTTGTTCACACCTTGTAGCAGCTTTATATTCTTTGAAAAGGGACCATGATGTCGCGGCTTGGGCACAACATTGGTTCAAGGCAGAAAATTATAAAAGGACATATACGGGATCCATATTCCCAGTTGGACATCCGTCTGAATGGTTGCGCCAAGATAAAATCCCAACCATCAAGCCACCATCCATGGAAAGGAGACAGGCGGGTCGTCCAAAAAACAAAGACCGTATACTTTCGCAAGGGGAAAGAAAACAAGTGACATGTGACCGTTGTAAGAAAAAAGGTCACACTAGAAAAATATGTAGTGCAAAGATCCCAGAATACCAATGTTCAAGCCAACCTTCATCCTCCCGTTCAACAAAAGCTGCTTCAACGTCTCGACGCAAAAAAAAACCTACTAACTCGTCTCAAGCATCAGTCGATAATTTGTATGATGATTAGTTATTTGCAATATGATGTATTTCTATGTTCTAAAATGTAGTATTTTAATGTATTAAGTGGTTAAATTAACAAACATTGTGTGAAAATACAAAAAAACGCAAAAAAAAAAAAAACCCCGACAAGTTCGCATAAAAACCCTACAAGTTCGCATAAAAATGGCAAGTTCGCATAATGTTTGTTAATTTAACCACTTAATACATTAAAATACTACATTTTAGAACATAGAAATACATCATATTACAAATAATTACTGGTGACGTGTCCAACGAGCAAGTGGAAGTTTTCAGACAAGAGATGGCAAAAGCATTCTATTCAAAACGTATCGACCGTACTGTTGGATAGAAAACTTTATTGTAATTTTCATTTGTTGTCTTATTTTAATTGTTTTCTAATGTATGCCCTTGTATTTTCAATATTATGTTGTTTCTTTTAAATAAAAATTCTATTAAGAAAGTTGATTTGTAATTTCAATTGTGTTTTTTACATTAAACGGTTAAAATTACAGTGTGTAGTCAAATCAAACTTACACACAGTGTACCCAGATGCTCTTGATAACTTGGTATTTATCTCCGATAGAGCAAGTTCAATTGACCTTGCAATACGCACAGTGTACCCAGATGCTCTTCACGGCCTTTGTTGTCGACATTTGTGCATGAACTTAAGAATTAAGTCACAAGCAAACGAAGACAACGAATATCATTTCTGGAAGACATGTAAGTCGTATAGGAAATCGGACTTTCTGGAAGCATTTAGGCAACTTCGACTAATTCTTCCTGTCAAATCAAGGAAAATTATTGATAACTTAGATAAGGAAAAATGGTCAAGGGCTTTTTTCCCCGGAGATCGTTATAACCTTTTGACGTCTAACAGTGCCGAATCTCTAAACTCGATGACCCGTCATGCACGCAAGCTTCCGATTTGTATGCTTCTAGAGTTTATGCGGGCAACTACTCAAAGATGGTACCATGAACGTCGCAAGATTGCAGGTAATTCTTTGTCCTCTCATAATAAGTATGATTTCCTATTTTAATAACTTACTATATTTTTATTATTTTTAAACAGAGGATTTGGATCAACCATTAACACCGTGGGCTACAGAAAAATTAGATGGTAGGATAAAAAGAGGCTCCGGATGGAAAGCCATACCGATTAATGACTACATGTTTGAGGTGAAAGACAACAAGAAAGATGCAGTGGTCAGTATTCGTGACAAG